>QGSO01000271.1:510768-559359 GCA_011037825.1 Carya cathayensis | reverse complement strand
AAAATACATTTAAATCTAAAAGTAGAGTTTGGAAAATACTTACAGAGCTAAATAGGATTTTTAGAAGGTTCGGCGCGAAGCAAACGGCGATGCGAAAGCAACGTAACAGTGCAAATGCACTGTTCCCGTGGGTCGCAAAATACCCACTTTTGACCGGGGACAAACCAAGACACCAAATTGATAGGGAATGGTCTAGGGATGTTTATGAAGCTAGTGGAAGTGAGTTTTGGCCGTGGGTGGCGGCGAAAACGCCGATTGAAGTCAAAAACGTGCAAATCGGAGTTGAGCTCGTGGGAGCTGCTCCGGTGACCGTTTGAGGCCGGGGATGGGTGGGTTAGGACGGCAAGGAGTCGGGGGTGAAGTGGTGAAGAGGTGGTGGCCGGAGGTGGAGCGACGGCGGCGGATCGAGGCAAAAGTCGTGCGGCTTGTTGGGGGTTTTCCGGCTAAACAGCCGGCCGGTTGGGGCTGGAAATCGGTGGGGGTGATCACCGGCCGGAGGGGAGTCGACCGGTAGGGGCGGTGCCGACCACGGCGGCCGGATGGCAGTGGGCTGGGGTGATGGCCGGTGTTGCCGTGGGTGAGGAGAGAGAGAGAAAGAGAGAGACGCGGGAGTGAGAGCCGAACGGGAAGAAGAAAAAAAAGAAAAAAAGAAAGAAAGAAAAAAGGAAAGAAAAAGGAAAAAGAAGATAAAAGAAAAGGAAAAGAAAAAGATGAAGGAAAACAAATGAGGTTCAGCCTCACTTTGGGAGTCCAACGACTGATTCAAAAAAAAGAACTTTAAAAGCAATAAAAACCAAGAAAACATTTTAAACACGTCGCAAAGCTAAAATAAAATAAATAACTAGCAAAAACCAACTGTTAAATTTTTAAAACCAAAAACGAGCTAAAATCAATTAAACAACAATTTAAATTCAACAGCCAATAAAATCCAATTAAAATCCGATAATTTAAAATAAAAGCACTATAATAATAATTAAATTAAATTATTCCTTCAGTGAAAATACACGTAAAAACGGGTCATCACAGTAACAGTGCAAATGCACTGTAGCAGTGGGTCGTAAAATAGCCACTTTTGAACGGAGACAAACCAAGACACCAAATTGATAGAGAATGGTCTAGGGATGTTTATGAAGCTAGTGGAAGTGAGTTTTGGCTGTGGGTGGCGGTGGAAACGGCGGTGGAGGGCAAAAACGGCCAAATCGGAGTTGAGCTCGTGGGAGCTGTTCCGGCGACGGATCTAGGGCAGAAATGGGTGGGTTAGGTCGGCATGAGGTAGGGGAAGAAGTGGTGAAAAGATGGTGGCCGGAGGTGGTGCGACGGTGCCGGAAACGGTGAAAAACCGTGCAGCTTAGATGCACTTTTCCGGCCAAACGGCGGCACGGTTGGGGGAGATCTTTGGTGGGGTGGTGCGCCAGAGAGAGGGGAAGATTTCTGGTTGGGTGTCGCAGGCTATGCCGCCGGCGAGCGGCGGTTCTAGGCGGTTGAAGGTAGCGGCGGCAGAGTGAAAAACAGAGTTGGGGGCAGCGACTTTGAGGGGTTCGTGGTGGCTAACGGTGGGTCCGATGGTCCTAAAAATTGGTGGGGATGTAGTCTGGTGGGAGGGGAAGAGAATGGCGGGGGTGGTGTACGACACCTCCACCGGACGGCGGAGAAACGGGCGGTCAAAGGTGGCTGCGCGGAAGAGAAAAAAGAGAAGGGAGAGAGAGAATCCGAGCGCGCGGGGAGGAAAACCGGAAGGAAGAAAAAAAAGAAAAAAAAAAGAAAAGAAGGAAAAGAAAAAGGAAGGAAAAAGAAAAAGGAAAAAGAAAACAAGGGGAAAAGAAATGAAATCCAAACTTCACTTCCGGAATCCAGAAACTGATCTGCCGAAAACGATATTAAAAACATAAACGACTAAAATAAAATAAACACCATCAAATAAATAAATAAACACCAAGAAAATATTTTAAACACAACGTCAAGCTAAAATATAATAAATAACTAGTAAAAACCAACTATTAAATTTTAAATCCAAAAACGAGCTAAAATAAATTAAACAGCAATTTTAAACTCAACAGCAAATAAAATCCAATTAAAATTTGATAATTTAAAATAAAAGCACTATAATATTAATTAAATTAAAACCACTCCTTCAGTGAAAATACACGTAAAAACGGGTCATCACATAAATAGTACTATTAGTTATATATATATATATATATATTAGTAATTTACTATTATATATATTAGTAATTTACTATATACTAATAGTCTAATACTATTAGTTTATTAGTCTATTAGTATATAGTAAATTAGTAATATTTATTAACTTATTTACTATAAGTCTATAAGTTTATAACTAATAACTAGATGTAAATATCATGTAATAACTAGTAGTGATTTATTAATTTAGACAGTTAGTGATTTAGTCTTAGTCTTAGTAAGTTAGTATAAATATTAATATTAGTATAAAATTATAAATATTAATAATTAGTATAATAAATATTAGCCTATTAAGTTAGATAAAAATTGTAAATAAAATAATTATATACAATTATAAATATTATATAAATAATAAAATATATTAATAATATATATATATATATTATTCGGTCCGGTCCGGGGCAAAAAACCCTTGGACCGGGACCGAACCGAAATTACTCGGTCCAGGGGAATTCGGACTAAAACTGATCGGCCCTACTCCCAATCTGGTTCGGTCTGGACCGAATCGGCCGGTCCGGTCGGTTTTGCCGGTCCGGACCGGCCGATACTCTCCCCTACTCTTTACTCTACAAGTTGATGGAAGTGGACCCCATGGCCTCTCTTCAACCTATGTTAAAAGCAAATTCACACCACCACATGAAGAAGTTTGGCTTATCTTCAAACTGGACCCCACTTTTACTCTTCTTTCAATGGATTTAATTCCAACCTCACACGGAAAAGTTGGATGCATGAGTTGGTTTGTCTTCAAGTGCGCATGCACATTTTGACTTTTCATCACCACACCTCAATTCTTGCGATTTGCTTCAAGTTAGTTGGAAGTGGACCACATAGCCTCTCTTCAACCCAAACGGAAGCTTTCAATTCTGCGTCAAAATTAAATTGTAGCAGTTTTCAGCTTCACATTCAGCCCCTGCTACTCACCGATGGAGCATACTTTATATTTCCATCACACGTAATTTATGAAAATTTCATTCCGTCAAACCAACGGAAACCAACAGAAATTTAGATGGAAGCACCTCACAAAAAGTCCTACACCTCTTTCCCTTCTTGGACATACAGCCCCTGCTCCATGCGAAAATCAACTGCCATGCGCCCCTGCATCAAATGGAAATCACACCAGCCCCAGCCTAGAACATAGATGCTATTTCAGACTTGTATTGGGGTCTCATTGGGTCTTGAAAAAATGAAGGGCAAAGAGCAATGTTACTCTATTAGGAAGACACGGCAGGAGAGTCACGAAAGAGGCTTCTTTGAACTCTGGTGGTCCAAATCACAGAAAGACAATGTTGTGGTTACCAAAAAAGTGAGAGAAAATGGAAGGGGGAGCCTGCACTTGGTGGTTTTTGCTGGAGAATTCATCAAACTCCGAAACCCATTTTTTTTTCTCTTTTCCATGTTTTCAGTTTTTACATTTCCCTTGCTTTGTGTTTGATTCAAGCTTCTATTTACATTTCACCTACATTAAATCGTTCTCATTCAATTTGTTTTCAGTTCAGCTGAATACCTTCAGTAGTTATTTCATTTGAATTTATTTTTGGTAGTATGTGGTTTGTTTTTTAGTAATTCTTAGTCATCTTCATGCCCATTCTTGCTTGATTTACGTTGGTTGCTTGGAATTGTTTGGACCTTTACATTGGATTATCTTCATTGGAGTTGATTAGTCTAAGTATTGTAATTTTTTTTTCTGGGTTAGATTGAACTCTATTGGATGGAAAATAGTGACTTTTTGATTGGCACACATAGTGTTTGAGAAAATGTCCCTTAGAACGTAAACTTTGTGAACTTTCTTTTATTACTTGGAAACATTGGATTAGATGACATTGGTGAATGTGGTTTAGCTTCTTAAGCGAGGATAATCATAATTTAATCAATGCACGTTCATGAATCCAACTAGAATGGTTGTATTAATGAGTTGATTCCAACTAGAACAGTTATTGGCTGGAGAATGTGCATTGATTACAGAAAACTTAATTCAGCCAGTAGGAATGATCATTTTCCTTTACCATTCTTGGATCAAATTTTAGAAAGAGTGGCTGGTAATGCATATTATTGTTTCTTGGATGGATACTTTGATTATTATCAAATCGCTATGGAGCCTAAGGATCAGGAGAAAACCACTTTCACCTGTTCTTTTGGCACATTTGCTTTTACTAGAATGCCTTTTGGTTTATGTAATGCCCCAACCACTTTCTAGATATGCATGATGAGTATTTTTTCTGACATGATTGAAGATATTTGTGAAATATTCATAGATGACTTCTCTATTTTTGGAAAATCTTTTGAAAATTGTTTGCATAATTTGGCACGTGTTCTTCAGAGATGTGAAGAAAAAAATCTTTTACTTAATTGGGAGAAATGCCAATTTATGGTTACTCAGGGCATTGTCTTGGGATATATTGTTTCCTTGGAAGGTATAAAGGTTGACAAGGCAAAAATTGAATTGATCTCTAAACTTCCTATCCCTAGGACAGTTAAAGATATTCGTTCTTTTCTTGGCCATGCTAGCTTATATAGGCGGTTTATTCAAGGGTTCAGTTCTATTGCAAAACCTTTGTGCACTCTTTTACAAAATGACATTGAATTTGTTTGGACTAATGAGTGCCAAAAAGTTTTTGATACCATTTGTGATGCCCCCAGATTCCGCTTGGGATCAAACGGACATCTGAAGCGTTGGGACATGCAACATAAGGTTACCTGTCCGCGTTCATGACATATAAGATGCAATATTCCTAACATGCATCTAGCATTATGCAATATTCACAGCGAATAATTTTTTTTTTAGCAATACTATGTACCAAACTTATAATATCCCAAGTAGTTAAATCATAACCAAGCATACTTAACAAAATAAACATCCACGATTTCAGTACGACTCTTAGAAAACTGGAACCTCAAAAACATGGGAGACCAGACTCCATATTTATATTACCAAAATACACTATTGAGAAAGTTTGTTGAGTAACTCGTGTAACTCGACTAACGAGGCCAGAATACTGTCCAAAAACTAACTATGGAAGTTGTAAGCTCCGCGTCGTGTCTACGACATCTAGTCAACCTCCTTTAGTCTACCAATGTCCGCTCCCTGCTCTGATCCTGACACATCGCCTACCATTCGGAGGGGATGGTAGTTGGGACTACCACGGTGAGATTTGATTACAAATCTCAGTAAGTTAACAGGAAACTCCCACACAGGTTAATTATGAATGCATAATTAAAGTTGTAAGTAAGCATAGCATAACTTGACATATAGCATGGCATAACTGACATAACTTGAACTGACATAGCATGGACTTGAATCATAGCATGCATGTGAACATACATAACGTAAACATGAACTTGAATTTAGCATAAACCTTAGTATAACATAACATAAATGTGAACTTGAGACATAATGTAAACATGAACATAACATAATATGAACGTGAACTTGAACATAACATGTACATGAATGATAAAGGGTCAGAATTGCATGATTAAGTTGTTTAAATGAGTGATTTATTTTATCAAATAGGGATTGAACACTTAATTATGCATCAAATTCTAATATTGAATGTCAAATTAATTGATATCAATATTTTATACACATAAAGTTCTATATTTGCCTTTGAAAAAAATACATTGTTTTTATGCAATGCAGAAAATAAAGAGAAGCAACCACTCACGGCAAACCAGAAATCAAACAAGCAAAGCATTACTTGGGCCCACGGCAAAAGCAATTTACATATGCAATCACGGCACACTTGTAGCAGCAGCTCACATGCTGGAACTGTGACGCCCCCAAATTCCGCTTGGGATTGAACGGACATTTGAAGCGTCGAGACATGCAACACAAGGTTACCTGCCCCCGTTCATGACATATAAGATGCAATGTTCCTAACATGCATCTAGCATTATGCAATATTCGCAGCGGATAATCTTTTTCTTTAGCAATACTATGCACCAAACTAAATATATCCCAAATACTTGAAACATAATTCATACATAAAGGCATACTAAAAAGCCGTGATCATCACACTAGTCCAAAATGGTTGTGATCAAAAGAATACTTGAGATACAACTCCAAAAGTACAAGTATTAACCTAAGTTAAATACTATACCATCATCAACATCGCACCGTGGCCTAGTCGACCGTATTCAGTTGGTCAGATTCCAATTCTCCTTTGGGTCCTGTAACAAGATCTACCATTCGGGGGGAATGGTAGTTGGGACTACCACAGTGAGATTTGATTACAAATCTCAGTAAGTTAACATAAAACTCACACACAGGTTAAAAATGCATGCATGGCAGTAAAAGCATAAATGCATAATTATAGTCATACATAAACATAGTATAACTTGACATATAGCATGACTTAACCAGAACTTAAGCGTGAACTGAACTTGACTTAACATGGCATGAACTTAAGCTTAAAACATAACATGAACAATCAACATAACATGAACGTGAAACATAACATGGACATGAACATAACATAACATGAACGTGAGCTTGAACGTATCATAAACGTGAACATAACATGATGTGAACATGAACTTGGAACATAACATGAACATGAACATAACATGTACGTGAGCATAACATAACATGAACTTGATCTGAAACTTGACTTAACATAAACTTGGAATCTTATTTAATTGTCTTGATTAATAACGTGCATTAATACGTACTCCACAGTTGTTGTGGCCCCACGTATTCAAGTAACATAAAACATAATACGTACTCCACAGTTGTTGTGGCCCCACGTATTCTACATGTCACAATTGCTGTGTCTCATGTAGTGTATGCTCCACAGTTGTTGTGGCCCCATACTTCATGCTCCACAGTTGTTGTGGCCCCATGAATTCACATAACATAAAATATAATACGTACTCCACAGTTGTTGTGGCCCCACGTATTCTACATGTCACAATTGCTGTGTCTCATGTAGTGTATGCTCCACAGTTGTTGTGGCCCCATACTTCATGTAACATAAAATATAATACGTACTCCACAGTTGTTGTGGCCCCACGCATTATAAGTAACATAAATATAATACGTACTCCACAGTTGTTGTGGCCCCACGCATTATAAGTAACATAACATTAAATATAATACGTACTCCACAGTTGTTGTGGCCCCACGCATTATAAATAACATAAAATATAATACGTACTCCACAGTTGTTGTGGCCCCACGCATTATAAATAACATAAAATATAATACGTACTCCACAGTTGTTGTGGCCCCACGCATTATAAATAACATAAAATATAATACGTACTCCACAGTTGTTGTGGCCCCACGCATTATAAATAACATAACATAAATATAATACGTACTCCACAGTTGTTGTGGCCCCACGCATTATAAGTAACATAAATATAATACGTACTCCACAGTTGTTGTGGCCCCACGCATTATAAGTAACATAAAATATAATACGTACTCCACAGTTGTTGTGGCCCCACGCATTATAAATAACATAAAATATAATACGTACTCCACAGTTGTTGTGGCCCCACGCATTATAAATAACATAAATATAATACGTACTCCACAGTTGTTGTGGCCCCACGCATTATTATAACATAACATGTCTTATCTTTCTTAATGCATGTGATATTATTTAATATCATATACTTTTCTAACATGGCGTATACTTGTAAATGGCATAATATGATTTAATCATAAACATTTCATGGCATACATGTATCATATGGCATACTTAACATGGCATACTTATAACATACATCATTGTATGGCAGAAAAGATTATTTAACAGATAATTATTCATGAGAGATTAAATCATACGTAACAGATAAACATGTAATGACATAGCATGACATGGCATATACGATAACATACATACATAAATTGTAGTTCTCTTACCCATCACACATACACAATAAACTGATAGTAAGTTAGAGGCTAACTTACCTCGATCGTCGCGTTCTATGAGAATAGAGCGCGAGACACGAGGAACTGCACAACAGCTGGAAGAGGAACACTCGAGTCCTTAAGATTTTCACTTCTGAACTCAATTGCCATATTGTAAGCACTTGCAACACCACGGCCAACTTGAGGTTTCACTATACTCGGAAGAGATAAATTGACTTCAGAAAGCCTTTGCACTAAAACAAGTTCATTAAAATTATCAATAACAACCAAACAAACAACTCATTTCTCAATCCATATACTCTTAGCCATAGTCAACCACAAGATGACACCAGTCATCCCGGACTATAATCCATATCATCACTGCTTCGGGACACTGTCATACAGTTTCCCAACATTACACCATACGCTCCACACTTCTCTGCTACGCCATTCAACCCTTCGTGACACGCCATCCGATGTATCACGACTTAATACAGAGTACACTCACGTGAACTCTCTTCCATCCACACTACAATACCCATCACTGCGATACACGTCTCACGGTGCATCGCTACGCGACACGGAGTACGCGCTACGCGTACTTCCTTCGCTACAACTCTCATCAACACGATGCACATCACACGATGCATCGCCATACAACACGGAGTACACTACATGCGTACTCCCTTCCTTCTACGACACACATCACTACAGTGCACGTCGCGCGGCGCGTCGCTGCATTACACAGAATACGCTACACGCGTATTCTCTTCACACAACCCGCCGTATCACATCTACGGCATCCATCTCACGCCTATACTTCACAGCACAGTCCACAAAATACACAATCAAACGCAACACTTCACAACCACACTTCGCTTCACAACTACGCAACGAATTCCACAAATACAACTACACAATCCACAAACCAACCAACTAACTATTTTAAACGTAAAATAACTAGAGATAGAAGGTTATACCATCGACGGGATAACCCGTGCGTCGCTCGTTGTTCGTCACGAACATGCGTCGGAGGAACGTACGTGGCGGCGTACGGTGGCTGTCCACCACATAAAGTGGTAGTTTGGGCTTGAGAAAGGCTAGGCGTGGTCTTGGAAGACTCATGATTTTACAGCTGTCGGTGAAGAACAAATTACGTGATTTACGGAAAAGATAATCTATACGCGTGATTCCAGATGAGGGTAAAGACGAGAGAGATGTGATTGCTATCGGGAAATAATCCAAAACTGATAATTTTAGCGGGCTGTTACAGGAACCCAAGCACCTCAATGCAGAAATCAAAAGGCAACTCACGGCAAACACACATGCAGAAATTGCTTTAGTAGCTCACACTCACGGTTCATATGCAGAAAAGCACATGCACATGCAGAAAGTTGCAAACCAGAAAATCAGAAAATCAGCACATGCAAAAAGATAGAAATGCAACCCACGGACAGCACACATGCAACAAAACAACAACAAAAAAAAGTGCAGAAAAACACATGCAGGAAAATAGAAAACTCAGCAATGCACAAAACAAAAAGTGAAACATGAAACTCACAGATGCAGGGAGATGAAATGCAGAAAATAGAAAAACAGCAGCACATGCAGAAAACTAAATCAGAAACACAAGCAAGAGAACAAGCTGGAACTCCAAAGCACAAGCAGTTCAACTTGCACCTGCAGAAAAGCGCTAAAAGCTGAAACACAACACATGCAACACTCGGCACATGCAGAAAAATGATGCAGAAAGACAGACAGCAGAGAAAACAAATGCAAGAAAATCAATAAACACGTGCAGCAGCTCTCATCACACATCCATCAGAAAGTCTTTCATGGCAGCTACATGCAGAAAAGTCAAGCAAAGCAGCAGAAAATCTTTCACGGCACCTCAAGCTCACACATGCAGAGAACAAAGAACAGCATGCAGAAAAGTCAAGCAAAGCAGCAGAAATTCAACTCACGACAGCTAACACATGCAGAGGAAATATTCACATGAAGCACAAAGTGGACATCAATCACGGCACCTCAAATTTGATGGAAAGATAACTCTTAGCTGCTGAAACATGCACCTGGACAGCAGCAAATCACGGCAACTCATCAAGCAGCATCATTCACGGTTGCAGAAAGTAAAAGGACAACACACAAATGCATAAATCAATAATCACGGCTAGAGCATAAAAACATATGCAGAAACAGCTCAGCACACAGCTCACGGATGGTTCTTCTTTCTCGTGTATAAAAGGGGAACTTGGATGGGAGGAGGAGATACGAACGGAAGGGAGTTTTACGTAAGTCAGTTTTAGTTTTTTTCCCTTGCTGTATTTTCTTTCTTTGAATCGGCTTGTTCTTTTAGTGTTGCTTTTCTTTTACATGTCCTGCTGTAGAGAATAGGAGCAGGGAGATACACGGGTTGTTCTTTTTCTTTGGGGCAGACGGAACCAAGAGTTGTTTTTTTTTCTTGTTTTCAGTTTTGTTTCTTTGGGCGGCTTGTTGTTCTTTTGTTTTCTTTTCGTTCATGTTAGCTTAGGACTTAAGTACGGCTGGAATTTATTTTATCTTCATTTTTCTTATCTTTTCATTTACGTTAGTAGCTTTTAATTTGAAGAGTCGGATTCATTTTTTTGCTTTACGTTTTAGTTTTTGTTTTTTTTTGTTATTATTTCAGAGGATTCATTTTCAGTTTTATTATTTTTTGTTGCCCAGTTTTCTTTCCTAAATTCTTAGTTGAGCCGGCGTGGAATTCTTAGTGTTATTTGTTTTATTTATTTATTTTACAGATTTTTTTTCATGACTTTACTTAGATTAATTTTTTTTTACTAAAAATATCATGTGTAACTAATTTCTAAAGCTTGGGTTGTGGAATGAGATTTAATTTATTTTAGATTTTAGTTTGATGCAATATTTTGTTGTTTAATGTTTATTTCACTAAGTTATTAGTGGGATTCAAATGGAAAATAGATTGTAGCTCTTGCTCTTGTTTTGTTGTTGACGTAAGGCACAACAAAAACTTGAATTTATCAAGGCTTCTTTCGATTGATTATAAATATAAATTTGGCTAGTAAATTAGAGAATTTCTTGAGAAAATATTGCAAAAACTTGAGCTTAATTTTTTTATCTTCCGAATATCAATACCTTGACTGGATTGTTAATCGAGAAATTATCTAGAATCCGAAATAAAAAGAATCTCAAACCCAACCCAAGTGTTTGTTAATTTACCTTTTTGATTAGAAACTCTAACTGCAACTTTGATTATTTTTTGCATTGCATTTTAATTTTATTTTCATCTCTCATACTTGAATCATCTATTACTCACAAATCCCTTATACGCTTTGATAACCCATTGTCCCTGTGGAATACGATCCTGGACTTATCTTTGATACAACTTGACACTTCTATACTTGGAAGCACATTTGAAACCGAGTCAATGAATATAACATGATATGAACATGAACTTGAAACATAACGTGAACATTAACATAATATAACATGAACGTGAGTTTGAACATAACATAAACATGATATGAACATGAACTTGAAACTTAACGTAAACATGAACATAACATAACATAAACTTGATTTGAAACTTATTCTTATCTCATGGGGTTAACCATGGTTGCTTATTCTTAACTTCTTGACATAAACTTGGACACTTGTTCAACTGACTTAATTAATAACGTGACCATATGAGTGCTACACGGGTCCCCTAGAGCCGTGTGTCCCTGCTGATTACCGCATCACAACACAGGTATCTATACCAGCTGTGAATACGTTAATACGTACTCCACAATTGTTGTGGCCCCACGTATTCTACGTGTCACAATTGCTGTGTCTCACGTAGTGTATGCTCCACAGTTGTTGTGACCCCATACTTCATGCTCCACAGTTGTTGTGGCCCCATGAATTGTTTGTGCCACACTTGCTGTGAATACACGTAAAATAAAATATGGCACCATTGGCGTTAGTGCCTGGTGCACTTCAGTGACTAGCTAATTAAGTTCCATTCGCAACCTGTTGACTGTACTTCGTCAACCCAGGGAATTTCACTTAACATTAACGTGATCTGAAACTTGACTTAACATAAACTTGATCTGACTTCTATACTTAACATGACATACTTGCAATGGTGAATATTACATGATATGACGTACATGTAACATATGGCATACTTAACATGGCATACTTGTAACATATAGCAATATATGACAGAATAGATTGTATAACAGATAAATATTCGTGACAGAATAAGTCATGTATAACAAATAATCATCTGATGATGTGTAATGGCATGGAATATATGATAACATACATACATAAATTGTAGTTCCCTTACCCATCATACATACACAGTAAACTAATAGTAAGTTAGGAGCTAACTTACCTCGATCGTCATGTTCTACGAGAATAAAGCACGAAACACGAGGAACTGTAAGAGGGTATTCTAAAAGTTAGAAATTTAATTACTAACAATTAGAAACATGAAAAAAAGCTAACTTAGAGTAAAATTACCATTTTACCCACTACATGTAGAAAAATGACCATTTTACTCCTAACTTACGGATTTCACATCCTAACTCAAAAAATTTTAAAAATTTACATTCCTCATGCAAATTTTGTCCTAAACTCAAATATCAACTTAGAAAAATTTAAAACAAATCACAACTATGGAAAACACACTATGACCGAAACATCCATAGGCCATGTCTCTTGATTTTTATTGCAATTCCTCCCAACTTTAAAACTTATGCTTAAACCAAAAATTTTGCAACAGACATATTCTAATCCTAAGTTTAAAACCATACTTAAAATATCCATTTAGAAAAAGCTAATAATCAACACTAAACTTTTTTCGTAAAAAGATCCAAACACTTGAATTGCAAGCTTTGACCCTAAATCAAAACATCTCCAAGAATTCCAAAAATCAAATCTTACTTCTAACATATTCATAACATCATCCTAAGATCAAATATGCTTTAAATCATCAAACTAAAGTCACCAAAATCACAAAATAATGCTTGGAGTTTTTGGTTTTACACTTAATCCAAAAACAGAAACTTTTTCCTCAACTAGTTTTGATAAATCTCTTGATCAATGGTTTAAGAAGGTGAGATCTTCGAAATAAAGCATCACATGGTTTAAGAATGTGTCTTAAATAGGATCCAAACATCAAACTTAAAATCACATAGCTAAAAATCAATAAAACATGGATCTAATCCAAAAACATCAAATCTTAGGCCTAACCGAAATCCTCTTGCATAGAAAAATCATATATTTGAAATTAATACTAAATATCTTTAAAATAATATCCTAACATGAAAATAAGAGACTTAGGATCATCATATAAAAATATCAAAGCCTTTATAGTAAGATCAAACCTCGAAATATTCAAACTTTCTCTAAATAAAAACTGTTTTGCCACTTCCAGTTTTCAAGTTTCTAGATCTAAGAAACTCTATTATCAAAAGCTTTAGTAATGCAACAAAACCTCAATGAACACTCTTAAACACATGCTAACAACACTACATAAAATTTTTGGACCAAGATATATCCATTAGCTTGGTCAAAAACTCCAAAACATAACACACTCTCCAGATTCACGCCCAGAATGACCTTTCCATGGTTAAAAATACTTTTGACCAACCAAATGACCATGGAATGATACGAATAATATATCTATGGAAACTATAATCAAAGAGGAAAAATTTTATGAAGGATTTATCATGTGAAAATACCTACAAAGGGTCTAAAATCTCCACGTAAAAAGACCTAGAGATCTGCCTGAGAGAGCTCTTTTGGGTTTCTCTCTAAGAACGGGGTGAAGAAGTGATCAAAGGGAAAGAAGTGTGTCTTGCACAACTTATACTTCTGGTGGAAGAAGATATGGACTTGAATCACCATTGATTGGTGGTAGCTATGTGACATAAAGTGGAGAATAGAGAGGGGAAAGGATTGCCTGCAGAAGCTGTGAGGTATAGAGGTTGATGGGGTGGGTTTCTCCATCTCATCAAGGCACTGTTGGGTGCAGCCAAGGGTAGTGGATGGTCTGCCATGTTAGGGAGGAAACTTCTCTAAGAAGTCTTGCTAAGGTGGCTAAATTTGTGGGCCTTAGTGGGCCTCAACCAAGTGGGCTTCAATTTGGGGTTTAAAGGGGGTTTGGTTAGGGTTTGAGATGCTATCAAGCTCAAATCCCTTTTTTCTTGGCCCAATCAAATTTTCAAGGTTTAAAAGGTTGGATGATGATGTCATAACAAGAATTTGAGAAATTAATAGCATGTAGAAGTGATTTAATCAAGTGATTAAACACAATGCTAGAAATTGGATAAAAAAAAGTTTGGGGAAACCGTTTAGGGTTTCGGTTTCAACCAAGCTTTTGGGGTTTCAATTGGATTCCAACCATTTAGGGTTGAAACCCTCTTTGATCTAGCTCAATTTGGTTGATCAGATGAAAAAGGTTTTCCTTAGGTGGCATGATCTCACACCTTGATTTCCTTCACAAATCCATCTAATGGTTCCTCTTTGTGCCAAGTGTCTAATACTATTCATTATGTGTGGCTAAGATCTTGCCAAGTGTCCAAATAAAACTTCTCTAACCTAATTTGGACATTCCACACTGTGATTTTGAAAATACTGCACTTTGTACGCTTATCGAGGTTACTATTCACTCCAAAAAATTCTAAATAAACTTAGTTCTAAAAAATTCTAAATATTCATATTAACTTACAATAAAAACCGTTTACCAAAACTCATCCCCGAAGTGCCCCTATAAATAAATTCACAGTTTCGAACAGCCATTCCGTCCGAAATTATGAGAATGAGTTATTGCGCCCTAAAATCCTAAATATTCAACTAAGTCTAGTGGTATAGACTATAACGTATTCTGACACTTCTAACTACCTCAAATAATTAAAATCGCATTTCTGGCACCATAGTGAGTGATAACACTGATTATGTTGACAGACTAAAACCTTTGCGATTAACCGATTCGTTAAAACTTATACCATTGAATTTCTAGTGGGCTATTATACCTTTAAAGAATTGCTTACCACCGCCCCCATTATGCAACCCCTGCAGTGGGACATTCCCTTTGAAATTATGACTGATGCAAGTAATTATGCATTGGGTGCTGTGTTGGGTTAGTATAACAGCCCGCTAGAAATTCAATGGTAGAATTTCTATAGACTTGAGGAATTTTGTGAAAACTCCGTAAGTTTTCACGAATCGGTTAATCGCAAAGGTTTTAGCCTGTCAACATAGTCAGTGTTATCACTCGCTATGGTACCAGAAATGCGATTTTAATTGTTTGAGATAGTTAGAAGTGTCAGATTACGTTATAGTTTATGCCACTAAACTCAATAGAATATTTAGGATTTTATGACCCAATAACCCATTTTCATAATTTCAGACGAAACGGCTGTTCGAAACTGTGAATTTATTTATAGGGGCATTTCGGGGTTGAGTTTTGGTAAACAGTTTTTTTGTAGGTTAATATGAATATTTAGGATTTTCCAGTACTAATTTTATTGTGCGTTTTTTTGGAGTGAATAGTAACCTCGATAAGCATACTAAGTGCAGTGTTTTCAAAATCACAGTATGGAATGTCCAAATTAGGTTAGAGAAGTTTTATTTGGATACTTGGAAATATCTTAGCCACACATAGTGAACAATATTAAATACTTGGTATAACGAGGAACCGTTAGATGGATTTGTGAAGGAAATCAAGGTGTAAGATCATGCCACCTAAGCAAAACCTTTTTCATCTGATCAACCAAATTGAGCCAAATCAAAGGGTTTCAACCCTATTGAAACCCTAAATGGTTGGAATCCATTTGAAACCCCTAAAACTTGGTTGAATCCGAAACCCTAAACGGTTTCCCCAAACCCTAAAGTTGGCCTTCAAACCCTTTTTGATTCAATTTCTAGCATTGTGTTTAATCACTTGATTAAATCACTTCCACATGCTATTAATTTCTCAAATTCTTGTTATGACATCTTTATCCAACCTTTTAAACCTTGGAAAATTGATTGGGGCAAGAAAAATTGGATTTGAGCTTGAAAGCATCTCAAACTCTAACCAAACCCCCTTTAAACCCCAAATTGAAGCCCACTTGGTTGGGGCCCACCAAGGCCCACGAATTTGGCCACCTTGACAAGGCTTCTTGGAGAATTTTCCTCACCCACATGGCAGACCATTCACTGCCCTTGGCTGCACCCAATAGTGCCTTGATGAGATGGAGAAACCCACCCCATCAACCTCCATACCTTATAGCTTCTATAGGCAGTCCTTTCCCCTCTCTATTCTCCACTTTATGTCACTTATCTACCTCCAATCAATGGTCATTCAGGTCCATATCTTCCCCCTACAGAAGTCTTGAGTCGTACAAGACACACTTACTTCCCTTTCATAACTTCTTCACCCCGTTCTTAGAGAGAAACCCAAAAGAGCTCTCTCGGGTAGATTTCTAGGTCTTCTTGTGTGGAGCTTTTTGACCCTTTTTAAGTATTTTTACACGATGAATCCTCATACAAGTTGTTCCTCTTTGATTCTAGTTTCCGTAGATATATTATTCGTATGATTCCATGGTCATTTTTTCGGTCAAAAGTATTTTTAACCATGGAAGGTCATTCTGGGCGTGAATCTGGAGAGTATGTTATGTTTTGGAGTTTTTGACCAAGCTAATGGACATATCTTGGTCCGAAAATTTTATGGAGTGTTTTTAGCATGTGTTTAAGAGTGTTCATTGAGGTTTTGTTGCATGAATAAAGCTTTTGATGATAGATTTGCTTAGATCTAGAAACTTGAAAACTGGAAGTGGCAAAACAGTTTTT
Source organism: Carya cathayensis (assembly GCA_011037825.1). Lineage (NCBI taxonomy): Eukaryota > Viridiplantae > Streptophyta > Magnoliopsida > Fagales > Juglandaceae > Carya > Carya cathayensis. The sequence continues at coordinate 542,474 of QGSO01000271.1, read as the reverse complement.
ATTTGGAGAAAGTTTGAATATTTCGAGGTTTGATCTTACTATAAAGGCTTTGATATTTTTATATGATGATACTAAGTCTCTTTTTCTCATGTTAGGGTATTATTTTGAAGATATTTAGTATTAGTTTCGAAGATATGATTTTTCTATGCAAGAGGATTCCGGTTAGGCCTAAGATTCGATGTGTTTGGGTTAGATCTATGTTTTATTGATTTTTAGCCATGTGATTTCAAGTTTGATGGTTGGATCCTATTTAAGACACATTATTAAAACATGTGATGCTTTATTTCGAAAATCCCACATTGTTAAGCCATTGATCAAGAGATTTATCAAAACTAGTTGAGGAAAAAGTTTCTGTTTTTGGACTAAGTGTAAAACAAAAAAATCCAAGTGTTATTTTGTGATTTTGGTGACTTTAGTTTGATAATTTAAAGCATGGTTGATCTTAGGATGATGTTTTGAATATGTTGGAAGTAAGATTTGTTTTTTTGGAATTCTTGGAGATGTTTTGATTTAGGGTCAAAGCTTGTGATTAAGTGTTTGGATCTTTTTACAAATATTGGTGTTGATTATTAGCTTTTTCTAAAATGATGTTTTAAGTACCATTTTAAACTTAGGATTGGAAGATGTTTGTTGCAAAATTTTGGTTTAAGCATGAGTTTTGAAGTTGGAAGGATTTGCAACAAAAATCAAGAGAATTGACCTATGGATGTTTCGGCCATAGTGTGTTTTCCATAGTTGTGTTGTGTTTTAAATTTTTCTAAGTTTATATTTGAGTTTAGGACAAAATTTGCATGAGGAATGTAAATTTTGAAAGTTTTTGGAGTTAGGATGTGAAATCCTTAAGTTAGGGGTTAAATGGTCATTTTCCCACATATAGAGGGTAAAAGGGTAATTTTACCCTAAGTTAGCTTGTTTTCATATTTCTAATTGTTAGTAATTAAATTTCTAACTTTTAGAATACCTTCTTACAGTTCCTCGTATTTTGCGCTTTATTCTCGTAGAACGCGATGATCGAGGTAAGGTAGCTTCTAACTTACTATCAGTTTATTGTGTATGTATGATGGGTAAGGGAACTACAATTTATGTTTGTATGTTATCATATATGTCATGCCATGTCACGTCATTTCATGTTTATCTATTATGCATGATTTATTCTGTCACAAATATTTATCTGTTACACAATCTATTCTGTCACATATTGCTATATGTTATAAGTATTCCATGTTAAGTATGCCATATGTTACATGTATGTCATATCATGTATCATTCACCATTGCAAGTATGTCATGTTAAGTAAAGAAGTCCGATCAAGTTTATGTTAAGTCAAGTTTCAGATCACGTTCAAGTTAAGTTTATTCATGTCAATCACGACCCTAAGTGCTAGGATGGGGTAATATCCTAGTGGAACTCCTTTGTTCACGCTGGAGTGTTTAAATAGGTGTGAAATTTCCTAGGTTGACGAAGTACAGTCAACAGGTTGCGAATGGAGCCTAATTAACTGGTCACCGGAGCGAGCCCGGCACTAACGCCGATGGTGCCATATTTTATTTTACGTGTATTCATGGGGCCACAAGAACTATGGAGCATGAAGTATGTGGCCACAACAACTGTGGAGCATACACTACGTGAGACACAGCAATTGTGACATGTAGAATACGTGGGGCCACAACAACTGTGGAGTACGTATTAACGCATTCACAGTTGGTGTAGATATCTGTGTTGTGATGCGGTAATCGGCAGGGACACACGGCTCTAGGGTACCCGTGTAGCACCCATATGGTCACGTTATTAATCAAGTCAATTGAATAAGATTCCAAGTTCATGTCAAGAAGTTAAGAATAAGCAATCATGGTGACCCCATGAGATAAGAATAAGTTTCAGATCAAGTTCACGTTAAGTCAAGTTTCAAATCAAGTTCATGTTATGTTATGTTATGCTCACGTACAAGTTATGTTCATGTTCATGTTAAGTTTCAAGTTCATGTTCATATCATGTTTATGATATATTCAAGCTCACGTTCATGTTATGTTATGTTCATGTTCATGTTATGTTTCAAGTTCATGTTTCTGTCATGTTATGTTCATGTACATGTTATTTTCAAGTTCACGTTCATGTTATGTTATGTTCACGTTCACATTATGTCTCATGTTCACGTTTATGTCATGTTATGCTCAGGTTTATGTTAAGTTCAAGTTCATATTTATGTTATGCATGTTCACGTTCATGCTATGTTTCAAGTCCATGTTATGTTTCAAGTTTCACGTTCATGTTATGTTGCCAGTCTATGTTATGTTTTAAGCTCAAGTTCATGTCATGTTAAGTCAAGTTCAGTTCACGTTTAAGTTCAGGTTATGTCATGCTATATGTCAAGTTATGCTATACTTATTTACGACTTTATTTATGCATTTATGCTTTTACTGCCATGCATGCGTCTTTAACCTGTGTGGGAGTTTCTTGTCAACTTATTGAGATTTGTAATCAAATCTCACCGTGGTAGTCCCAACTACCATTCCCCCCGAATGGTAGGCAATATGTCAGGATTAGAGCATGGAGCAGACTTTGGTAGACTGAAGGAGGCTGACTAGACGCCGCAGACACGACGCGGATCTTACAGCTTCCATAGTTAGTTTTTGGATAGTATTTTGGCCCCGTTAGTCGAGTTACACGAGTTACTTGATGAACTTCCTCAATAGTGTATTTTGGTAATGTAAATATGGAGTCTGGTCTCCCATGTTTTTGAGGTTATAGTCTTCTAAGACTTGTACTGAAATCATGGATGTTTATTTTGTTAAGTATGCTTGGATTACGATTTAACTATTTGGGATATTATAAGTTTGGTGCATAGTATTGCTTAAGAAAACAAAATTATCTGCTGCGAATATTGCATAATGCTAGATGCATATTAGGAACATTGTATCTTATATGTCATGAACGGGGGCAGGTAACTACATGTTGCATGTCCCGACGCTTCAGATGTCCATTCGATCCCAAGCGGAATTTGGGGGCGTCACAGTTAGCATGTGGGTAATAGAGCTTCTGTGATTTATTATGCCAGTAGAACCTTGAATGATGCTCAGAAAAATTACACCACTACTGAAAATAATTGCTTGTAGTGGTTTTTGCACTTGATAAAATTCGAACTTACATTCTTAGTTCTCCCGTTACTATATTCACTGACCATTTTGCTTTTAAGTATTTGTTGGCTAAGAAAGATGCCAAACCACGCTTAATTCGCTGGATTTATTTTACTACTTCAAGAGTTCAACATCAACATTAAGGACAAGAAAGGAGTTGAAAATGTGGTTGCTAACCACCTTTCTAGATTGCCATCATCCTCCTCTCAAATGTCAGCCTTCCTCTTGATGATAGTTTCCTGGATGAACAGCTCTTTGTGATCTATAGAGCTCCTTGGTTTGCTGACATAGTCAACTATCTAGTGACTGAGTGAATGCCTTCTGAATGGTCAACCCAAGATAAGCATCGGTTTCTATCTAAGGTAAAACATTTCTACTTTGATGACCCTTATCTTTTCAAATATTGTTCGGACCAATTGATTCGGAGATGCATTCCTGATTATGAGTTTTCTTCAGTATTGAGATTTTGTCATATGGGTGCATGTGGTGGTCATTTTTCAGCAAAGAAAACAGTGGCAAAAATTTTGCAAAGCTGTTTTTATTGGCCTTCCATGTTTAAAGACGCTTACAATTTTTGTAAAGCGTGTGAGTCTTGTCAAAAGTTGGGAGCCATTAGCAAAAGAAACATGATGCCCCTTTCCCCCATGCTTACTTTAGAAATTTTTTATTGTTGGGGAATAGACTTTATGAGACCTTTTCCGGTTTCCTTTGGAAACACATATTTTTATTGGCTGTGGACTATGTTTCAAAGTGGGTTGAGGCCATCGCTTGCAAAACCAATGATCATCATGTTGTGCTAAAATTTTTACAATCTTTGTTTGCTCGATTTGGCATGCCCACGGTTATCATTAGTGACGGGAGTTCTCATTTTTGCAACAAATCATTTTCTACACTTGTAAAAAAATATGGTATCACACATCGAGTTTCTACCCCTTATCACCCCCAAACAAATGGACAAGCTGAATTGGCAAATAGAGAAATAAAAATCATTATGGAGAAAACGGTAAATCCTAATATGAAAGATTGGTTGGTTAAGCTTCTTGATGCTTTGTAGGCCAATAGGACAGCTTTTAAAACTAATCTAGGAATGTTTCCTTATCGATTAGTTTATGGTAAAGCTTGTCATTTACCTGTTGACAATCAGCATCGAGCTTTGTGGGCCATAAACCATGTTAACTTGTCACTTGATGAAGCTTAAGAGTTGAGAAAATTACAGATCAATGAATTGGATGAAGCTCTTCGGAATGCTTATGACAATGCTCAACTGGCGAAGGAGCGCATGAAGATTCTGTATGACAAACACATCCATCTCAAGTATTTCACACTCGGCCAGTAAGTTCTTCTTTATAACTCTCGTTTGCATATTTTTCCTGGTAAACTGAAAGCCCGATGGATTGGTCCATATGTCATAACAAAAATTCTTTCTCATGGGGCAATAGAAATTCATAATCCTAAGAACACATCATTCACTATTAATGGTCAGCGCCTTAAGCCTTTTATTTCCACTTATGACCCAGGTGTTGAAACTCGTTTTGTCCAAAAGCCTTGTGACCCCTGAATGCCATCTCTTCTGTTGTTTCTTTTTTATTTTTTATTTTTTTATTTTTATTTTTTCATTTTGCTGTTTTATTTTATTTTCCTTGTTTAAATTTTTGCATTGTTGCTTACATTTACATTGTTTTCTTTTTCTTTCCTTTCCTGTTAGCATTGAGGACACTGCATTATTTAGTTGGGGGGGGTGAAATCATGTGTTGTCATGTGTTTAGGCTGAATGGGTAAAGTGCTGATTCATAGTTTGATAGTGGTGGTTATTAAACTTTGTTAATGCATGATAGACAATTTTTCCTTCATAAGCACATAGATTTGACACTGATGAATCGTGAATAGTGATAGAACTTCTCTAATATCTAAGTTTGGAAGCATGCTGATAACGACTCCAAAATTAATTTTGCGTGGATGAAGGGCAAAACAATTAGGAGATAATCACTCTTTTACTTCACACCTTACATTTGTTCCTATTCACTACCACTTGACCAGAATAGAGAGAAGTACACTGTAGGACTACTGAGCTATGCCTATATATATATAAAAAGGGCATCCATTGGCCCGCATCAGTGGTATGGGCGAACTTAGGAATGTGTGGGTTAGGCTTACGATCTTGAGCTCGATTCCCCATTGTGCAAATGCTTACCTTCAAAAAAAAAAAAATTGCAATAGTAAGGGTAACTCATTGTCCCGAGTATAGGGCTAGAAACAGTTGCCCAAACTTTGGGAGTTGGAATAAATGTGGAACGACTTTTAAATAGAGTTGGCACGAAACTGATAGACCATTCAGCTTTGAAGTTGTGAGGACTAGTAATGATCGATATTCAAGTGGAAAATCATTAGGATGTTCAGTGGTACACACACAAATTTGTTTTTGAAAGATATGGTGAAGCGCATGTGTCTCCAAGAGTTTTGCCTCAATCCAATATGGAAGAGACACTGAGTAGTCTGTTGAAGCTGATTCATTGATTTGAATTTATGAGAAGTGACATCTCTGTGATTGAGAATATTTTGTTCAATTCTATTTCACTATTTTGCTAAGAAACTAGCAAAACGCTAGTTGGGGAGTGTGATTGAACTATAATATTGTGATTATTTTGTACTTAAATTCGAGTTAATCACACTTTTCTTACTAGTAATTGAATGGGCTAGGCCTTAATAAATAAATTCTAACTCAATTGATAACAGCCTAATTTTATGATCTTAATCTCTAATTTATTACATGAAATTGAGGAAGTTAATTGTTGTGCATATATGCATGTGAGCTGTGCAGAAATTTCCACACAGAAGACACACGTTTGACGAACTCATGCGATTGAAAATGCAGCTTAGCAGCTCCTTTCACTCACATAGACGTTGCAATTTCAAAAGTAGCTGCTGAACATGGACCCCGTAGGCTTGACAAGATTTCAAAGTACTTCACACAAGCGTCCGGCATCAAACATAAAGCACGCAACACATCTTTTTGTGTGGAAAGGGATGCATGCTTATCTTCAAAGTGGGGACCCGCCGTTTGACTTCAACTAAAGCATTACATGTAATAAATCACACGAAAAAGCAACTACTTTGGACAGAGACTCTTTACTCTACAAGCTGATGGAAGTGGACCCCACGGCCTCTCTTCAACCTGCGTCAAAAGCAAATTCAAACCACCACATGAAGAAGTTTGCCTTATCTTCAAACTGGACCCCACTTTGACTCTTGTTTCAATGGATTTAATTCCCAAAGTGGGGACCCGCTATTTGACTTCAACTAAAGCATTACATGTAATAAATCACACGAAAAAGCAACTACTTTGGATAAAGACTCTTTACTCTACAAGCTGATGGAAGTGGACCCCACGACCTCTCTTCAACCTGCGTCAAAAGCAAATTCAAACCACCACATGAAGAAGTTTGGCTTATCTTCAAACTGGACCCCACTTTGACTCTTCTTTCAATGGATTTAATTCCAACCTTAGATGGAAAAGTTGCAACCTCACAAAAAAGTTGGATGCATGAGATGGTTTGTCTTCAAGTGTGCATGCACATTTTGACTTTTCATCACCACACCTCAATTCTTGTGATATGCTTCAAGTTAGATGGAAGTGGACCCCACAGGCTCTCTTCAACCCAAACGGAAGCTTTCAATTCCACGTCAAAAGAAAATTGCAGCAGTTTTCACCTTCACGTTCAGCCCCCTGCTACTCACTGATGTAGCATACTTTATATTTCCATCACATGCAATTTATGGAAACTTCATCCCATCAAACCAACGAAAACCAACGAAAATTTAGATGGAAGCACCTCAGGAAAAGTCCTACACCTCTTTCCCTTCTTGGACATACAACCCCTACTCCATGCAAAAATCAACTACCATACGCCCTTGCATCAAACGGAAATCACGCTAGCCCCAACATAGAACACAGATGCAATTTCAAACTTGTATTGGGGTCTCTTTGGGTCTTGAAAAAATGAAGGGCAAAGAGCAGTTTTGCTCTATTGGGAAGACGTGGCAGGAGCGTCACGAAAGAGGCTTCTTTGAACTCTGTTGGTCCAAATCACAGAAAAGCAATGTTATGGTTACCAGAGAAGTGAGAGAAAATGGAAGGGGGAGCTTGCACTCGATGGTTTTTGCTGGAGAATTCATCAGACTCTGAAACCCATTTTTTTCTCCTTTCCATGTTTTCAGTTTTTACATTTCCCTTGCTCTGTGTTTGATTCAAGGTTTTAAATACATTTCACCTACATTAAATTGTTCTCATTCAAATTTTTTTCAATTCAGCCGAATACCTTCAGTAGTTATTTCATTTGAATTTATTTTCGGTAGTAAGTGGTTTGTTTTTCAGTAATTTTCAGTCATCTTCATGTCCATTCTTGCTTGATTTACATTGGTTGCTTGGGATTGTTTGGACCTTTACATTGGATTATCTTCATTGGAGTTGATTAGTCTAAGTATTGTAATTTTTTTTTCTGGGTTAAATTTAACTCTGTTGGATGAAAAATAGTGGCTTTTTGATTGGCACACATGGTGTTTGAGAAAATGTTCCTTAGAACATAAACTTTGTGAAGTTCCTTTTATTGCTAGGAAACATTGGATTAGATGACATTGATGAAAGTGGTTTAGATTCTTAAGCGAGGATAATCATAATTTAATCAATGCATGCTCACGAATCCATTTAATGTATGGAAGCAATTGAAGTAGCGTCAAGGTGCATTAGAGCAAAAAGTATTACATGCTAGCTAAATATTTCCTATTCTCCACTCGTGTTCAACATTTTATTTTATTCACTTTTCTTGCATATTTTTTTAGCACTCATTCACCATCTCATGCGAAAGGAAATGAAGGCATGTTTGATAATGTCCACAAAAAAAAGTCAATTCTCATTGTGAATATCATTGTGGATAGCTTTAGTTAATAATTTTATTTTATTTTCGATAGTGAATGAATTTGCATTTTAAACTAATCGTTCCTTGAGGAAATGACTTAGGGACTTCCCTATTACTACTTGACAACTCTTATACTTGGGAGTAATTCTTAAAACAATTTTTAAAGTGAGTAACATATCATGCTCATCTTGTCCCTGGGAGGGCACACATAAAAACTAAAATGAGTCGATGACTCGTAAACATTAGTTCATACAGTTAACATATATGAACATAGGTTTTCAATCATACATTCATCACTCCATACATATCATGCATATACACGCAATTCATTTTAAAAACGTTGCGAGGTGGGGTTTTTTCTTTAAAAATGTTTTCTTTCTTAAAACAATTTCCCATGCCTCCCTGCCTTCATTTCTTAAAGAGTCTGTTCATGCATATACCTTTTCTTACATACATTCATGCATACATCTTTTCATACATGCATGCATTCTTTCTTAACATGCATACATTTTTTCTTATCGCTTTTATTAGCCGTTGCATACTGTTGCACCTCGTGTGTTTGGGTTAGTGGTATTTTGGACCTGATTCCACCCGTGGCCATGGGTTAGGAATCCATTCTGTCAGGGTGCAACACTGGGTGCACTACCAGTACTACTTACCTGTCATTGCAATCTGCCCAGTCCAGTCATTTGGTAGCTTTTCCATTCTATTTATGTGGCCGTTACGTATCTTCATACATTAAGCATTCAGTCCATTGATTCCTTTTCAGTCCTTTCGTTCATTTACAGGCCATTCAGTCCTTTACAGTTCTTTCATTTCTTTCATTCAGTTCTTTACAGTTCTTATAATTCTTCCAGTCCTTTCCTTCATAAAAGTCATTTTAAAAGCATTGGACATTTTAAAAAAAAGTTTTCTTTCGTGGCATTGTTTAAAACATCAGTTCGTGCATCATTTTTTAAAGCATCAGTTCATTTCCTTTTGTGAGCATACATACAATACTGACCACTTATAGCATCCATCTACATGCATACACTTACTTGCTTTGGGTGCATGAAAATGGGCTGCCAAGGAGGGCCGTTACGTATACTTGAAAACTTATGTTTAACTTTCTTTTTCGTAAAGTGTGTTTCGTAGAGAAAAGGTCAGTTCGTAAAGCATTTTAGAGAAAAAGTATTTCATTTTCATCTTCATTTATTTAAGAAAAATCTAGAAGTGTATGAATGCAATACTTACCTAGACTTCATTCCATACTCAATCCATGCAGTCCATTTGTGTGTGTGTCAGATGACAACCTACATGCATACTCATAACCTCAAGTCATTCTCTATTTAATGCATAAGTAACTATACTAGAAATAGAACTATGCCTCACTTGGAACACTCTCCATCCATCCCTAGGTTCTTACATGCCATTTACTATGCTAAAACCTTCAGGGTCCTATTCCTTAAAATGAACCTCCGTAATTCACCTTAGTGTTAAGACACTAAGACTTTTGTCTTACTCTTCTATTTCCACATTCCGACGCATGATTCCGACAGACAGAGTCACATGTTCCAACCTTAGACAACTTACCCATTACTACCTTCACGTATGATAGCCCTTACTCAATCCTCATTTCCATCCATACATGCCACATGACTTTAAGCCAACTCTAAGGCTTAAACATCGTGCAATTATGTTGAGGACAAATTAACCATTACGTATGATAAACCTGTCCGGCACATGTGTCTCGCCAGAGGCATGGATATCTTATCCCTCTTATCACCTAAGACCAACTTATAGTCCAATGAACGCCCGCTTATATAAACAAGCTCCATACTCCGATACCAACTTGCTTAAACTCGATCGATAGGACTCTTCCTACTTCTTGGCCCTGTACAAGTTCATCCCGACACTTAACAAGAGGACTACATCCACAAAGTCACCTCTATCACATAACGTAGCTCGAGACAAATCCTGAGTCACGTCACGACTCCCATCATGCTTCCGCTATACTATTCTTACACTTTTCCACCACTTCACATACTCTCAACCATAAGTCAACCACAAAGTGACACCTATCATCTCGAACTACAAGCCAGGTCATAGTTACTTCGGGACACTGTTACACAGTTCCTGACGCTACACAATACACTCTACACTCCTCAACTACGTAACCATCCTTTTATATGTGACATGTCTTACGGTGCATCGCTACACAACACAGAGCACACGCCACGTGCACTCTCTTCACTCTACGCCACACATCACTACAGTGCACATTTCACGGTGAGTCACTGCATTACATAGAGTACACTCTACGTGTAGTCCTTTCACACCATGCCGCATAAAAAATACGGCATACATTTCACACCCATACTTCATAGCATAGTCCACAACACTACATGATTATGCACAACACTTCGTTACACAGCCACACTTCACTTCACAACTACGTAGCGAACTCCACAATTACTAACAACACAGTCTACAGTCTAACCAACCAACTAAAATATATCATAAATAATGAGAGATAGAGGGTTATACCATCGATGGGATAACCCGTACATCGCTTGCTACTCGTCACGATCAAGACGTCAGAGGAGTCGTACATGGAGGTTAGCACCGCATACAGTGACAGTTAGCCATGTACAGTGTCTGTCCACCATATAAAGTGGTAGTTTGAGCTTGGGAATGGCTAGGCGTGGTCTTGGAAAGGCTAAAGGTGGTCTCACAATAGTCTGGGTGGCGGAGCATGGCGGCATCCCACAGTGAACAGTGCACCTGAAAGTGTGAGAGTGCGTGAGAGAGGTGGGGACAGACTGGATATTATGGCTAGGCATGGAAGAGCTTGAGGGAGGTGTGGTGGAGCTGTGGTGGTGGTTGGACCGTGGCGGATTGGCCATGAGTAGTGAAAACCGTTCATGAGAGAGTGGGGGAGAGTGAGAGCTATGGGTAACTCGGTTGGGCATGAAAATGGTTGGGGAAGGTTGTGGTGGTGAGAGGATCATGGTGGTGGTGGTAAGGTGGCGTGGGTAGCCGTGTGAAATTATGTGTGTGTGCATGTGAACTATTGGAGAGAGAGAGAGAGGTAGGGGAAAGGAGATCATGAAAATGAGCTAGATAAACAATTTTCTAAATTCCTTGATGTTTTCAAAAAATTACATATTAGCATTCCTTTTGTAGATGCCTTGGAACAAATGCCTAGTTATGTGAAGTTCATGAAGGAGATTGTATCAAACAAGAGGAAATTAGGAGAGTATGAGACTATGATGTTGACCGAAGAGTGCACGGACATTTTGCAAAATAAGTTGCCACCAAAGCTTAAAGATCCAGGGAGTTTAACTATTCCTTGCACCATTCGAAACTCTTATTTCGAAAAAGTTTTGTGTGATTTAGGTGCTCGCATAAATTTGATGCACTTTTCTATTTTCAGGCAATTGGGGATAAGAGAGGTCAAGGCTACTACCGTTTCACTTCAATTGGCGGACCGATCCATTAAACGACCAAGAGGCATAGTAGAGGATGTTCTTGTTAAAGTTGACAAGTTTATTTTCCCTGCAGATCTTATTGTTTTAGATATGGAGGAAGATAGAGAACCCCCACTTATTCTTGGTCGACCGTTCTTAGCCATGGGAAGAGCTCTCATAGATGTGCAATAAGGAAAACTAATACTACGGGTGCAAGATGAACAAGTTACATTCAATGTGTTTGAGGCAATGAAATATTCGTCAAGAACCGATATATGCTTCAACATAGATGTGATTGATGAACTTGTGGTATACATTTTTGAAGAGAGTTATCCTAAGGAACCACTTGAGGCATGTCTTGTTCAATCTGGCACTTTTGATATTGAAAATTTCAAGATAAGCACTTGTGCACACTATTTGGAAGCATCTCCATCTTACTTGCCTAAAGGGAAGTCAGAAAACATAACATTGGGCGAAAGCACTACTCTACAAAAGCCATCCATTATTGAGGCCCCTCCTTAGAACTCAAACCTCTTCCTTCTTATCTTAAATATGCTTATTTACATGATTCTTCATTACCCGTAATAATTTCTTCATCTTTGACAGGTCTTGAAGAAGAGAAGTTACTTCGAGTTTTGAGAGCTCAAAAGCAAGCTTTGGGATGGACTATAGCTGACATTAAGGGAATGAGCCATTCAATTTGCATGCACAAGATTTTAATGGAAGACAATTATAAGCCTACGGTGCAGCCACAAAGGAGACTTAATCCGAACTTGCAAGAAGTTGTAAAAAAGAAAGTTCTCAAATTGTTGGATGCCGGAACTATTTACCCTATTTCTGATAGCTCATGTGTAAGTCTGGTGCAAGTAGTGCCCAAGAAGGGAGGAGTGACAGTGGTAGAAAATGAAAACAATGAACTCATCCCAACAAGAACAGTCACGGGTTGGAGAATGTGCATAGACTACTGAAAGTTCAATGATGCCACATGAAAAGATCACTTTCCAATTTCTTTCATTGTTCAAATGTTGGAACGGCTCACCGGTCATGCTTATTATTGTTTCCTAGATGGATACTCGGGATACAATGAAATCCACATCTCACCAGAAGATCAAGAAAATACCACTTTCACTTGCCCGTATGGAACATTTGCCTACTGGAGGATGTCCTTTGGTTTGTGCAATGCTCCAGCCACATTTCAACGATGCATGATGGCCATTTTTTCAGATATGGTGGAAAAGTTTATTGAAATTTTTTTGGATGATTTTTCTATCTTTGGTTCTTCATTTGATAATTGTTTAAATAATCTATCTTTAGTTCTACAAAGATGTGAAGAAACTAGCCTTGTTCTTAATTGAAAAAAATGTCATTTATGGTGCAGTGAGAAATTGTACTTGGGCATAAAGTTTCTTCCAAGGGCATTGAAGTAGATCGAGCCAAAGTAGAGGTCATCGAAAAATTACCTCCACATAGCACGATCAAGGGCGTGAGAAGTTTCTTGGGACATGTGGAATTTTATCGTCGTTTTATTCAAGATTTTCTAAGATTGTTAAACCCCTTTGTTCTCTTTTGGTCAAAGATACTCCATTTAACTATTCCAATGATTGTTTGTAGGCATTTGCACATTTGAAGAAGAAGTTAAGTTCAGCCCCAATTATATGTGCACCAGATTGGGCACTTCCATTTGAATTGATGTGTGATGTAAGTGATTATGCAATAGGAGTTGTGCTTGGACAAAGGAAGAACAAGGTTCTCCATGTTATCTACTATGCGAGTCGTACCTTGATGAATGCCCAATTAAATTATGCTACTACGGAAAAAGAATCGTTAGCCGTGGTCTTTGCTTTTGATAAATTTCGATTATATTTAATTGGGTCAAAAGTAATTGTTTACACTGATCATTCTGCTCTTAAATACTTGTTAGCTAAAAAGGAAGCTAAACCAAGGTTACTTAGGTGGGTTTTACTCCTACAAGAATTTGATTTGGAGATCAAAGACAAAAAGGGAATCGAGAATCAAGTAGCCAATCATCTCTCTAGATTTGAGCACACAACCAAAGAGGGAGGCCCACTTTCTCCAATAAATGAGGTATTCCAGGATGAGCAACTCTTTGTTGTGTCTCTAACACAAGTTCCTTGGTATGCAGATTATGTAAACTACTTGGTAAGTAATGTGATCAATCCAGATTTTACATATCAACAAACGAATAAATTCTTTTCGGAGGTCAAGCACTACTATTGGGAGGAACCTTTCCTCTATAAGCATTGTAGTGATCAAGAGATATGCACCTGAGGAAGAGATAGAGTAGATCCTAAGACATTGTCATTCATTAGAGGTTGGTGGGCACCATGGAGTGAACAAAACGGTTGCTAAAGCTCCAATCAGGTTTCTATTGGCCTACCATTTTTAAAGATACTTATGCTTTTGTTTCTTCTTGTGATAACTGTCAAAGGAGTGGTAATATTTCCTGAAAAAATGAAATGCCATTAAATAATATACTTGTTGTTGAACTATTTGATATTTGGGGCATAGATTTCATGGGGCCATTCCCTACTTCTTTCACTAATCAATACATTTTAGTAGCTGTGGATTATGTTTCCAAATTGGTAGAGGCCTTGGCCCTCCCTACAAATGATTCTAAAGTTGTGATGAATTTTTTAAGAAAGCAGATATTCACTCGGTTTGGAACTCCAAGAGCAATAATTAGTGATGGGGGAAAACGTTTTTGCAACCGGCAATTTGAGGCACTCTTGAGCAAATATGGTGTTACACACAAGGTTGCCACTCCATACCATTAGGGGGAGTTCGGTCCGGTCCGGGGAGGTTTTGTGGACCGGACCGAACCTATTCGGTCCAGGGGTTTCCCACCCTGGACCGGACTGAACTCCCTAAGGGTCGGGACGGCCTGGTCCGGTCGGTCCATTCGGTTCACGGTTGACTTTTTTTATTTTTTTTTATTTTTTATCCTATAACATTTTGTTTAATACTTATGTAATTATATTGTGATATATTTAATATATATATAGTATACTATTATATATATTTATATATATATATATTAGTAATATGCTAATACTACTAGTTTATTAGTATATAGTAAATTAATAATAGTTATTAACTTATTTACTATATCTAATAACTATATGTAATAATAGTATTATTATATGTAATATACTAGTATTACTATATCTCTTCAAACACCACACATTTACTAATACTCTATGTCATACTATATTAAATAATAATAATACTCTATGTAGTTATAGTGATTTAATACTAACATATTACATATTAAGTTAACTATACTAATACATTATAAATTTATACATATATGATATATTATAATTTATACCATAACTCTTATAATATGTTAATATATTAATATATACTAGTACTATATATTATAGTTAATAGTTATACATTAAATAGTATAATAATACATTGATACTAAATATATATAGTTATAGACTTATAATGATTTAGTTATTATGAATTTACGATTAGTATAACTATATAATAGTATTTGTATTAGACTATTAGTAATTTAGTATAGCTATATTATATTAGTAATATTAGTTATGTTGAATCAATCAGTTAGTATAACTATTTTCTACATTATTAGTATTAATAATATTAGTATTAGTTATAGTCATATAGCCTATATTAGACTTAAGAGTCTTAGACTATATAATAGACTAATAGTATTAGTACAACTGTATAAGTATACTGTATAGCTATATATTAATACTAATTATAGTGAAAAGTATAGCTATATATTAGTATTAGTTATACTGTTATAGTGATTTAATATATTATAATTTCTATATTATAATTTAGACCATAACTCTTATAATATGTTAATATATTAATATATAGTAGGACTATATATTATAGTTATACATTAAAGAATATAATAATACATTCATACTAAATATATATAGTTATACTTATAGTGATTTAGCTATAACTATATTAGTATTAATATTACTTATAGTATTTAATATAACTATATAGTCTATATTAGTATAAGTATAACTATAGTATATTATAATATTAGACTATTAGTATTTATTTTTTTAATACCATATTAGACTATTAGTATTAGTATAAATATTAGTATTAATTAAAAATTATATAATTAATTTATAAAATTATTTATATAAATTATATATATTTTTATTTATTTTTTATTCGGTTTGAGGTAGAAAACCCCTGGACTGGGACCAGACCGAACTCATTCGGTCCTCCCAAAATTGGACTGGACTCAATTCGGTCGGGTCCGGTCGGTTTGGCCTGTCCAGACCGGCCGATACTCACCCCTACGTACCATCCTCAAACTAGTGGACAAGTAGAAATTTTCAACTGAGAGCTGAAATGAATATTGGAGAAAACCGTGAGCAACTCAAGGAAAGATTGGTCCAAAAGGTTAGACGATGCACTATGAGCATACCGGATAGCATTCAAAACTCATAATTTTCGGGAAAGCATGTCACTTACCGGTGGAGTTGGAATACAGAGCCTACTGGCCTATCAAGACTCATAATTTTGACATGGAGGTAGCAGGTGAGAAGATGATATTACAACTTAACGAGATGGATGAGTTTCGAAATGCATCCTGTGAGAATGCTCGCATATACAAGGAGAGAACCAAGAGATGGCATGGTAGACACATTCTCAAGAGAAACTTTGAAGTTGGCCAAAGAGTTCTACTTTATAATTCCAGACTTCGCCTCTTCCCTAAAAAATGACGATCCCGATGGTCCGGACCATTCACGATAACAGGAGTTTTCCTGTATGGTGCCGTTGAGGTTTCTAACAACTCAAAAGGCACATTCAAAGTTAATGGTCAACATCTAAAGCCCTACTTCAAAGGAGATTTAAACAAGAAAAAGTCTCCATTGATTTGATTGATTAGTGATTTAAAGAAGGAAACGTCAAGCTAAAGACTATAACCAAGTGATTTTTGGGAGGAAATCCAAATTTCTTTCCATTATGTTATTTTGTTTTCGTTTATTTTTTTGATTATTCTAATTTTATTTTATTTTTCATGCTCTCACTTTTCAAATAGTGCAACTCCGCGCCGTTGTGCTAGAAGAGTCTTCCACATCATTCCTTTGAAACACACCCAGGCGCACACACTTGAGAGTCGGCACCACAGCGCCCAAATGATTGCCTGAAATGTTCCCTAGACCACTCATGCAACATTTTCAGGGAAGTTTACTTTTATCCTTTCAATTTGTCATCCCTTTTGATTCTTCACATTGTAGACAATGTGTTCTTTAAGTTTGGGGGTAAGTGTCATTTATTTGGGAGTATCTAGTTATTTTCACAAACAAAAAAAGAAAAAAAAATTATTGTAAAATTTTGAAAATCACAAAAATATTTTGTTCTCCTTTTATTTTATTTTTGGGTTGATGACCACAAGACTATGATATTACCTGATTGAAATTGAGTCTAATTCTTGAAGAATGCTAAATTTGTCTTATTTGTGCTTAATTCTTGTGTTAGCTTGGGTTATTTGAATTCCTTTGAACACTTTTGCACAATACCTTGATCAATAAGTAGCTTTTTTGGCTTAGAGTATATTTATGTGAATTAGATATTTTCTAAGATCTCACTGAACTCTAGAACCTATTTGATGATCTCTCGAGGCGAAATCCTAGGCAGCACACCACTAGAAAAATGATCTAGGCTATCTTTAGAATGTTTGAGCTTTTCTAGCCTACCCTAATTATCTATCTCTAGTCACCCCTTTGAGCCTTAAACACATTGGCCATTTTTCCTTCATTAGCCCACATTTACCATACCTTTTAACCCATAAACAATCATCCTACATTTTCAAGAAAATTTGTTACTTGCTTAATCATTGGAGAAGAGAAAAGTTTGTTAAAGAGTTAAAAGAGCAAGAGCAAGTTATGTTATTCTATCATAAAATAATAATAATAAAATAAAACAAATGAGAAAAATAATAATACAAATAATACAACCTGAAATACAAAAAAAAAAAAAAAAGTTTTGGGGTTGTGGAAAAAAAAAAAGAGAAAAGAAAAAAGAGAAAAGAAAAAAAGAGATGAATAAATTGCTCATAGGTTGCTCTATGAAGTAAATCTAAAACTTTGTATCTTTCTTCATTGGAGAAGCTTGTGTTGAATTTTTTTTTAATTCCATACCAATTTTTTTCTTTTGCCATCACCTTAAGCCGAACGTTACAAGCTTTTATTAAGACCTTTCGATCTTTGGTGGTGTGTTTGTACCACATTAGTGGAGAGTTGATTTTAAAAATAGGCATATGAAGTTCGAGAATCTCATTCTCATAGAGATCAATCATAATTCAATCAAGTTTGCATAAATTGATCCAAGTTTATAGAGTACCAAGTTGAGATTGGTTACTCACACACATTCAAAGGTTTTCTTGTAGCCTAAGCGTGCTCTTGAATTACTCTAAAAACTTGTTAAACATTTAGACTTTCCTTGAATCGGTTTCTTTATACAATCCATGAGGCAATCATTGTTAGAAATCAACTTATTCTATTTGTTTAATTTGTTTTTCTTTTTTTCTTTTCTTTTTGCTTCAGGACTAGCAAATCTTAAGTTTGGGGGCGTTTTCTGACGCCTCCAAATTTTCGCTTGGGATTGAACAGACATCTGAAGTGTCGGGACATGCAATACACGGTTACTTGCCCCCGTTCATGATATATAAGATGTAATGTTTCTAACATGCATATAGCATTATGCAATATTCGCAGCGGATAATTTTTTTTTTCTTGAGCAATACCATGCACCAAACTTATAATATCCCTAATAGTTAAATCATAATCCAAGCATACTTAACAAAATAAACATCCACGATTTCAGTACGACTCTTAGAAGACTGTAACTCAAAAACTTAGGAGACCAGATTCCAAATTCACATTACTAAAATACACTATTGAAGAAGTTTGTCGAGTAACTCGTATAACTTGACTAACGAGGCTAGAAAACTATTTAAAAACTAACTATGGAAGTTGTAAGCTCGGTGTCGTGTCTGCGGCATCTACTCAACCTCCTTTAGTCTACTAATGTTCGCTCCCTGCACTGATCCTGGCACATCGCCTACCATTCGGGGAGAATGGTAGTTGGGACTACCACGGTGAGATTTGATTACAAATCTTAATAAGTTAACAGGAAACTCCCACACAAGTTAATTATGAATGCATGGCAGTAAAATCATAAATGTATAATTAAAGTCGTAAGTAAGCATAGCATAACTTGACATATAGAATGGCATAACTGACATAACCTGAACTGAAACGTGAACTGAACTTGACTTGACATGACATGAATTTGAACTTATAATATAACATGGGCTAGCAACATAACATGAATGTGAACTTGAAACATAACATAGACTTGAATCATAGCATGCATGTGAACATACATAACATAAACATGAACTTGAATTTAACATAAACCTTAGCATAATATGACATAAACGTGAACTTGAGACATAATGTAAATATGAACATAACAAAATATGAACGTGAACTTGAACATAACAGAAACGTGAACATAACAAGATATGAACATGAACTTAAAACTTAACGTGAACATGAACATAACATAACATAAACTTGATCTGAAACTTATTCTTATCTCATGGGGTTAACTATGATTGCTTATTCTTAACTTCTTGACATAAAATTGGACACTTGTTCAATTGACTTAATTAATAACGTGACCATATGGATGCTACACAGGTCCCCTTGAGCCGTGTGTCCCTGCCGATTACCGCATCACAACACAGGTATCTACACCAGCTATGAGTGCATTAATACGTACTCCACAGTTGTTGTGGCCCCACGTATTTTATGTGTCACAATTGTTGTGTCTCACATAGTGTATGCTCCACAGTTGTTGTTGCCCCATACTTCATGCTCCACAGTTATTGTGCCCCATGAATTGTTTGTGCCACACTTGCTGTGAACACACGTAAAATAAAATATGGCACCATCGGCGTTAGTGCCTGGCACGCTCTGGTGATCAGCTAATTAGGGCCCATTCGCAACCTGTTGACTGTACTTCGTCAACCCAGGGAATTTCACACCCATTTAGACACTCCAGCGTGAACAAAGGAGTTCCACTAGGATATTATCCCATCCTAGCACTTAGGGTCGCAATTGATATGAATAACTTAACATAAACGTGATTTGAAACTTGACTTAACATAAACTTGATCTGACTTCTTTACTTAATATGACATACTTGCAATGGTAAATATTACATGATATGATATACATGTAACATATGACATACTTAACATGGCATACTTATAACATATAGCAATACGTGACAGAATAGATTGTGTAATAGATAAATATTCGTAAAAGAATAAATCATGCATAATAGATAAACATGTAATGACGTGGCATGGTATGGCATATATGATAACATACATACATAAATTGTAGTTCCCTTACCCATCATACATACATAATAAACTGATAATAAGTTAGAAACTAATTTACTTCGATTGTCGCGTTTTACGAAAATAAAGCACGAAATACGAGAAACTGTAAGAGGGTATTCTAAAAGTTAGAAATTTAATTACTAATAATTAGAAACATGAAAACAAGCTAACTTAAAATTAAATTACCATTTTACCCTCTACATGTGGAAAAATGATCATCTTACCCCTAATTTAAGGATTTCATATCCTAACTCCAAAAATTTTCAAAATTCACATTCCTCATGCAAATTTTGTCCTAAACTTAAATATCAACTTGGAAAAATTTAAAACAAATCACAACTATGGAAAACAAACTATGGCCGAAACATCCATAGGCCATTTCTCTTGATTTTTATTGCAATTCCTCCCAACTTCAAAACTCTTGCTTAAACCAAAATTTTGCAACAAATATCTTCCAATCCTAAGTTTAAAACCATACTTAAAATATCCATTTAGAAAAAGTTAATAATCAACACCAAACTTTTTGTAAAAAGATCCAAACACTTAATCACAAGCTTTGACACTAAATCAAAACATCTTCAAGAATTCCAAAAATCAAATCTTATTTCTAACATATTCATAACATAATTCTAAGATCAACCATGCCTTAAATCATCAAACTAAAGTCGCCAAAATCACAAAATAACACTTAGAGTTTTTGGTTTTACACTTAGTTCAAAAATAGAAACTTTTTCTTCAACTAGCTTTGATAAATCTCTTGATCAATGGCTTAAGAAGGTGAGATCTTCGAAATAAAGCATCAAATGGTTTAATAATGTGTCTTAAAATCACATGGCTAAAAATCAATAAAACATGGATCTAATCCAAAAACATCAAATCTTAGGCCTAACTGAAATCCTCTTGCATAGAAAAATCATATCTTTGAAACTAATACTAAATATCTTCAAAATAATATTCTAATATAAAAATAAGAGATTTAGGATCATCATCTAAAAATATCAAAGCATTTAGAGTAAAATCAACCCTTGAAATATTTGAACTTTCTCCAAATAAAAACCGTTTTGCCACTTCCAGTTTTCAAGTTTCTAGATCTAAGAAAATATATCATCAAAAACCTTAGTCATACAACAAAATCTCAATGAAAACTCTTAAACACATGTGAACAACACTCCATAAAATTTTCGGACCAAGATATGTCCATTAGTTTGGTCAAAAACTCCAAAACATAACATATTGTCCAGATTCACGGCCAAAATGACATTTCCATGTTTAAAAATACTTTTTACTGACCAAATGACCATGAAATGATACAAAGAATATATATACGGAAACTATACTCAAAGGGAAACAACTTTTATGAAATAGTAATTGTGTAAAAATACCTACAAAGGGTCGAAAAAATTCACGCAAAAAGATACAGAAATCTGTCCGAGAGAGCTCTTTTGGGTTTCTCTCTAAGTACGGGGTGAAGAAGTGATTAAAGTGAAAGAAGTGTGGCTTGCACGACTCTAGACTTCTAGAGGGTGAAGATATGGGCTTGAAAGACCCTTGATTGGAGGTGGCTATGTGTGGAGAATAGTGAAGGGAGAGGACAGCCTGCAGAAGCTGTGAGGTATGGAAGTTGATGGGGGTGGGTTTCTCCATCTCATCAAGGCACTATTGGGTGTAGCCAAGGGCATTGGATGTTCTGTCATGTGAAGGAGGAAACTTCTTCAAGAAACTTTGCCAAGATGGCCAAATTCGTGGGTCTTGGTGGGCCTCAACTAAGTGGGCTTCAATTTGGGGTTTAAAGGGGGTTTGGTTAGAGTTTGAGATGCTATCAAGCCCAAATCCAAATTTTCTTGACCAAATTAAATTTCCAATGTTTAAAAGATTGAATAAAGATGTCATAACAAGGATTTGAGAAATTAATAGCATATGAAAGTGATTTAATCAAGTGATTAAACACAATGCTAGAAATTGGATCAAAAAGGGTTTAAAGGCCAATTTAGGGTTTGGGGAAACCGTTTTGGGTTTTGGTTTCAACCAAGCTTTTGGGGTTTCAATTGGATTTCAACCATTTAGGGTTTCACTAGGGTTGAAACCCTCTTTGATTTGGCTCAAATGGTTGATCAGATGAAAATGGTTTTGCTTAGGTGGCATGATCTTACACCTTGATTTCCTTCACAAATCCATCTAATGGTTCCTCTTTGTGCCAAGAGTCTAATACTATTCATTATGTGTGGCTAAGATCTTGCCAAGTGTCCAAATAAAATTTCTGTAACCTAATTTGGACATTCTACACTGTGATTTTGAAAACATTGCATTTAGTACGCTTATCGAGGTTACTATTCACTTAAAAAAAAGCCTAATAAACTTAGTACTAAAAATTCTAAATATTCATATTAACTTACAATAAAAACCGTTTACAAAAACTCAACCCCGAAGTGCCCCTATAAATAAATTTACAGTTTCGAACAGCCGTTCCGTCCAAAGTTATGAAAATGAGTTATTGCGCCATAAAATCCTAAATATTCAACTGAGTCTAGTGGTGTAGACTATAACGTATTCTGACACTTCTAACTATCTCAAACAATTAAAATCGCATTTATGGCCCCATAGTGAGTGATAACACTGATTATGTTGACAGACTAAAACCTTTGCGATTAGTCAATTTGCGAAAACTTATGGAATTTCCACGAGGTTCCTCAAGTCTTTAGAAATTCTTCCATTGAATTTCTAGCGGGCTGTTACATGTTTGATGTGCTTAATTTCTATATAAGTTTTGTCATACTTTTATTCTTAATTTTATGCTAGTTTGTATTTAATTTTCTTATTTATTAGAGTTTTTATTTATTTTTTTTACTTTTTTTTAGGAATAAATAAATTGAAGGAGTCATCAAGAGAATAGGAAACATTCAGTTCTTGAAATTCCTGAAGTACCATTCGGTAATTGGAGGATAAATTTTTGTAGAAAACTCCAATAAAGGCAATCTCTATGTCTATGGAAAGCTGAGATAAAAACCTACAACTGTTATGTTTAAGAGAGGGTCAGAAACGAACATCTTGAGGGATGAAACGTCACTTCAAGCAGGAGGTCGAAAATCTGCAGAATTGGAGTTCATCAACGATAGAGATTCTTGATCTACATATAGTTTCCTTATTAACTCTTTAATCTTCTCTTTCTATAATTTTAATTATGAATTCTAGAATTATTATGGTTTGTTTTGATTAGATTATGAACTAATTTCTATTGCGAAGGCTATGATGTAGCCTCTCCATGACAATCCCGAATTTTATTTCATTGTGATCATAATTTTATCATTCCTTTTGAGTATATATCATTGAGTTTAATACCTTCAATTATTTGGCCAATAGTTGAATGATTTTTTGTGCATGTTAATTCGAGAGATGATACATGTTGTTTAGCTTCGTAAAATGTATGCCATGAATTGAACGAAAGACAGGAATTTGCCAATGTGATTTGTGCAGCTTTTATGTGAAATATTATTAATCTTAATATGCTCAAATGCTTTTAAATTTGCATAGACATATTGCAGGTTATTGTAGGTTGAGTAATTCTAATTCTACTCGAGAGAGAGTCTTAGATAAGTTAGAATATTTCGCAAATAGGACGATAATTGATTGATTGTATGGTTAGGATTTGGGATTGGATTGGTTAGGTGAGTCGGATGCCTTAGTGTTTTCTTCTTGGGTGAAATCTTCTTCTTTTCAAGTGTTTGGTCAATTCTTTAGTTGTTGATTTAATTTAATTTGTTGTTATTTTTCTAATTCAAAATCCACCACTTTTCTTGATTTTCAAATAACTTAGAATTAGAACAATTTCAATAGTTAATAGGTAAATAGCCCTCGTGGGTTCGACATCTTTCTTATCATTATATTACTTGGTACGATTTCGTACACTTGCGAAATTTCACAACACTAAGAAAGCCAATTTATTGATTGAGAGTATTACAAGTAAAACATTTACAAAACCTTTGTAACTAGATAGATTTACCCAAGACATGTGACCCACTTGAAACTAATTCGTTTATTTAAAAAAATAATTACTAATATTAATACCTCATTGATTAGTCTGATAAACGGATAATATTGTTGTAGATCACGTTTGATTGTTTCAACGATAAAGGGCACTGAATGGTGTACTGATAGTGGCCCCCACGTGATTAGCAAATTAGGTATGGTTAATAATCTTACCTAAAATCTGACTCTTTTTTTTTTCAACCTACAATTTAATATGTAAGCCTTTTAATTGTAAGCTTATATTAGCACAATTATGCTGAGTTTTGTGTGCTTATAAATCATTGAGCTGAAATATTGCATATTTTTATACATTTAGAACGAATATATTTTAATTATTTCATTACATTATTATTGGTTTTATATGAAAAAATAATTAAGATGCATAAATTCGAGTTGTGATTTAAATTAATAAATAGCATGGTTTTTGCTTAATCTTATAACTTGTGATTTAATTGGACAATGTTTCTTTATGTGCATAACATATTTTTGATATTCTATTCTTTATTTTTATTTTTTTTATTTTATTTCTAATTTTTATTTTTATTTTTTTTTGTATAGGCTAATAAATGAAAAAGGGACTTTGACCTTGATATGCATTTATTCAAATGAGACTTTGACCTTGGGATATTTAACACACGGCAACACTTTGGTGATGGAGAATTAATTTTAGCCACACTTCTAATTTGACCAAGGGCTACATTAATTGATTTGGAGACTTTGACTTGGAGTGGGACTTCAAGTGCTACACGCAAGACTTGTATTTTTCCTTGGTGGAGTTTGACCTACAGAACACTTTTATTTTTTCATTGGGGAGTTCAAGACTACACAGCAGGCTTCTATTCTTTTGGGTGCCGCACACTTAATTTCTTTTAGGGAGCATATTTCAAGCCGCACGAAGATTTTTTCTCTCTAGCATTCATCAAGCGCCGCACACTATTATTTCTTTGGGCATTCAATTCAAGCGGCACACATTATTTTCGATCAATTCGTTTTGGGTCTACATTGCAGCGTCATTGAAGAACTCTTTGAGGAGTCCAATTACTGCTACAGTTCAACCTCCTCTACTGCTTTCAATCTCTATCTCCGTTTATTTGGCTTGATCTTTTCATTCCATACTTTTTATTTAATTTCAATTTGAAGTTTATGGTGTATTCTTGTTATTTTTTGAATTAAAAGTTTGGGCATTTTATTTGCTATTTATTTTATTCTATATCAGTTATTTTTCTTATTTATTTAAACTTCTATTAAATATGCATTACAATTACATTTTAGATTAATTTCAGTTTATTATTTAATTTTCATATTAATTAAAATTGTTTAGCGTAGTTGAATATTTAATTGTTAATTTCAATTTGTTAGTTTTTTATGTTCCATTTCGACACTAAAAAAAATCCAAAAGTATGAATCTAGTCTATGATTAGCGCCCTTTTTATTTCCGTTGCATTCTTCCATTCATTGTACATACCACCACTTTTGTTTGTGAAACTTTTCATTATTTTATACGAGTTTAGATTTAAACAACTTTCTCCGAGGAGATGATTTAGGAATTTTATTCTTAATTATTATACGACATCATCCTGCATTTGGGATAGCCTTTGTGCTACTCATTTTTGAGTGAGTCAATAAATCAATAATACTAATATTTGAAAAAAAAACTCTCAAATTATTTACAGACTTTAAGGGTGTCAAGTTAAAAAAAGATAGACACAAAATAATTTTACAACCTACATTAATGCAAGTAAAACTGGCTGATTTTTTAAGGTATGAAAGAAAGATTTTCACTTGATCAAATAAAAAGGAGGATGGATTAATTATATGAACTCCGAGTTCTTAGATACAGTACTACTGAGCAGGTTATAAAGCTCAAGAAGCTAGATGCCACTTATGGCGCTCAACAAAGAACATTGTAATTTACATGTATCGTCGCATGTCCAACAAACCAAGCTTTAACTTGAGGTGATACTAAGTACGATTCTTCAATTTCAATCTGACCTTTAGGAGCACATGAAGGATGAGCAATCATACCCCACAAACTATGATGAGTTAAAGAGATTAGAGGAGAGGCTTTATATGCAATATATATGATTGCATGTGTAATAGCCCGCTAGAAATTTAATAGTGGAATTTCTATAGACTTTAGGAATCTCATGAAAACTTCATAAGTTTTCACAAATCAACTAATCGCAAAAGTTTTAGTCTATTAACATAGTCAGTGTTATCACTCACTATGGTGCCAGAAATCCAATTTTAATTGTTTGAGGTAGTTAGAAGTATCAAATACATTATGGTCTACACCACTAGACTTAGTTGATTATTTAGGATTTTACTTCGCAATAACTCATTTTCATAATTTCGGACGAAATGCCTGTTCGAAACTGTGAAATTATTTTTAGGAGCACTTCAGAGTTGAGTTTTGGTAAACAATTTTTACTGTAGGTTAATATGAATATTTAAAATTTTTCAGTACTAAATTTATTATGCATTTTTTAGAGTGAATAGTAAACTCGATAAGCATATTAAGTAGTGTTTTCAAAAAGCACAATATAGAATGTCCAAATTAGGTTAGAGAAGTTTTATTTGGACACTTGGCAAGATCTTAGCCACACATAGTGAATAGTCTTAGACACTTGGCACAAAGAGAAACCATTAGATGAATTTGTGAATGAAATCAATGTGTGCGATCATGCCACCTAAGCAAAACCTTTTTTCATCTGATCAACCAAATTGAGCCAGATCAAAAAGGGTTCAACCCTAGTGAAACCCTAAATGGTGAGAATCCAATTGAAACCCCAAAAGCTTGGTTGAAACCGAAACCCTAAACAGCTTCCCTAAACCCTAAAGTTGGCCCCTGAACCGCTTTTTATTCGATTTTCTAGTATTGTGTTTAATTACTTGATTAAATCACTTCCATATGCTATTAATTGATCAATCCTTGTTATGACATCATTATCCAATCTCATTGTGGAAGTTTACTGTTAACTTATTGAGATTTGTAATCAAATCTCATTGTGGTAGTCCCAACTACCATTCCTCCCGAATGTAGATTTTGTTACAGGATCCGAAGGTGAATCGGAATCTGACCAATTGAATACGGTCGACTAAGCTACGGTGTGACGTCGATGATGACATAGTAATTAACTTAGGTTACTACTTGTACTTATGGAGTTGTATCTCCAGTATTCTTTTGATCACAACCATTTTGGACTAGTGTTATGATTATGGATGTTTAGTATGCCTTTATGTATGAAGTATGTTTCAAGTATTTGGGATATTTTTAGTTTGGTGCATAGTATTGCTAAAGAAAAAAAAAATTTATCCATCGCTAATATTGCATAATGCTAGATGTATGTTAGGAACATTGCATCTTATATGTCATGAATAGGGGCAGGTAACCTTGTGTTGCATGTCCCAAAGCTTCAAATGTTTGTTTGATCCCAAGCGGAATCTGGGAGCATCATAGCATGCAGGGCTTAACGTTGCGGACAAAACCACAACCTTATTCTTTTTTGAGCTATGACACATCTCTATGGTAGAAGTAAAATTGTCTCCATATGCAAAGAGGATTGAACCATAGCAACAAACATACACAAGCAAAGTCAATAATTGTGGTTGGCTACTTCAAAAGCTCTCTAACAAGTGCTTCGGCCCCTTCTACTGTTGACAGTGAGCTACTTCAAATAAACTCTTCCTCAAGATGATCCCCAGCTTTGCCTTACCTCTTTGTCTTGGTCATGAAAGCTTTCTTTGCATTTCTGAATAACACCATGTCTAAGGGAATTCAAATACCATTGGAGGTGCAAGAAAGGGAAGATCTCCCAGTTGTGTTTTACTAATAACTAATTTTTTTTTAATAAAGGTGACATTGGTACTGCCTTTAGTCTCTTTTTAATTGAGAAGTAGATTGTTCAAACCTTGTGGAAAGAATTGCTACAAAGATTAAGAGAGTTGGACTTGAAGGTCTTTATCCTTTGCTGGCAAGATTTGGCTCCCAAACTCGATCCTCTTGCTATTCTAGTCTATTGGCCATATGTATTTTGATCGGTGCAAAACTGCAAGTGCATAGTATCGTAGTTTTATAGTAAAGTGATAAGAAGAGTATCGTTCTCAGGGATTGGTACCTTAGTTTTGACAAATACCAAAATTATATTAATCTTGATTTTATCTAGAGGAATCACTAAGATTTTTGTAGTTGTAATTTAAACTAAAATCAACTCAAAGAAAAATACGCAAAGGAAATAAAACTGACGTTCAAAAATCAAATTAATGGGGTAGAAAACTTCTAGGAAATCGATTTCACCTAATTCCTCACTATGCTTTACTCATCCAACTAATTTAATTTAATTCTTTTTATTTATTAGCAAATCTCTAATTCATCCAAAAGCCTCTTTCGATAGTCAATTGGAAATTATTCTTGTTCATCAATTTACACAAGAATATGCAAATTAATAAAGCAAGAAAAGAATAAGACCAATGATTTAAATACTACATAGGTTCATACAAGTCTTTCGATCTCTATATTTATCTATGCCGACATATTCAAGATCTATCCAATAATTTCCTCTTTCGATAGCAAATCACAAGATTAAAACATCATCTAATCAATGGCCAGTTAATTAGAAGCAATAAACTCAGAATAAATTAGATAAACAAAGAGAGAATTGCCTTAAATTAGCATAGACAATCAATTATAGTTCGGAACTAGGTTACATCATTTTTCTAGAATAAATAAAATTTAGCTCATGCTAAAAATGGAATTCAACATAAACAAATTCACCATAATTGTTCTGAGAAAATTGGAAGGAAAATAAATATTGAAAAATACTCCTCGCAGTCGTAGCTCGTCTTCAAAAACTCCAGGAAATGATTCACTGCTTCTCTCCCGTCTGTGCCTGTGTATGATTTCAGCGTACGTGCAATGCGTGGAACACTGTCTCCAAAATTGATGACTTGAATTCTTCTAGTTGTGTTTTTCTATCCCAAAAACATGTTCTCCAGTCAAAACTACGGCCATATGATGAAAAATCACTTTTATATACCCTAACGGCAGAAAAACCCTAGATCTGTAAAATACGATGTTCGCTCGAGCGGGGTGTCAAGCGAGCATCAAGCGTTCAACTCTGCCTAAATTTGCTCGAGCAGCTTGTTGAGCGCACATCGAGCGTTCAACTCTGTCTGACTTCACTCAAGCGTCCAATGTCTTCGCTTGAACAACCTTGTTTTCCCGCAACTCGCTCGAGCTCACTGTCGAGCAGCCATCGAGCGGTTGAATCTGTCTGAATTCGCTCGAGTGGCCAAATTCCTCCGCTTGAGCGATGTGGTAAATCTGCAATATGAAATTCTGCAAGTCATCAAATACCCCCAAACTTACAACTTTGTTTGTCCACAAACAAAAAGAAAAGAAAATGATACTTTAGGGAATATCAACTAGACCCCAAAGGGAAGTATCATCACTCATCAAACTTTTTATGAATTTAGATTTCATCACTAGTATCTTACTCCTTTAACATCAAAGATAGAAAGAAAATCAATAAAAAATTTTGCAATTTTTCAAGCAAGAGTTAGGCGTTTACTTCAACCTAAAGCTAAGACCTTGAGTGTGTGTGTGATATAGTCAATTTAACCTCAAACCATCTGCAAACTCAGATAAAAGTAGAACAACTAAAATCAGAAGAATTCTCTCAAAACTTAACCCCATAAGGCCAATTTTCAGAAATCCTCTCCACTAATGTAGTCAACACCAAAATCAAAGATCAAAAGGTCTTTAATAAGGTTGTAATGATAGGCCACAGGGTGAGGCTTAAGAAAGAACTGGATATGGAGAATCAAAGCAAACTGGGAAAATACTTGGTGAAAAGAACACTAAAAGAGATATCCACATGATTCAAATCATAGCTCTTTCTTTGCAATATGCTCATACTGGTGGCATTATTGTTGTTGCAATCACTGAAGCAATACCAACAATTCCCTTAACAAAATCTGAGGTGATACACACTCCGCTTAGTGACTTCTTTTTCTTTTCTTTTTTTTTCGTTCACTTTCTTTTTCTTTCTTCTTCTTCTTCTTTGATCAAACAGAGCAAACATAATATGGATCATTCTCTTTCAACTAATTTTCTCTTTTAAATGTAACTTTCCACCAAAGTATTTTCTCAAACTATCAAAGGTAGATTCATTGTTTTTCAGGATTAGAGCGGTAATGGTTTATGTAGTTCAAAGAACAAATAAAAGCTTATGTAAAATAAGGCTCAAGGGGGTTGATTATGGAAACACACCATGTAATGGTGGCATGATATTTAGGACGGCTAGGAAAGCTTTTTAGTTATGACAAAGAAATGCCTAGATCATTTCTCTAATATTTGGTATCAACTAGGATTTCGCCTCAAGGACCCATCAATGGATTCTAGAGCAAAGCAAAATTGAACTTCCCTCTTTCAATTAATTCAACTTCTTCTCTTCATAGGTAAAATGGAATAAAAGAAAAAAAAATGACTATGTGCTCAATTGTGTTTAAGGTCAAAGATTTAAACCAAAGTACCCACAAAACTCCGTTTGACATAAAAGAAATTTTTGAAGTTTTTTCTCAAAACTATCTTCAATCACAAATTTCAGAGTCATAGAGAATTCAATCTTACTCCAATGCATACTTGGTAAGAAAATCAAACAACCCATGACTTAGAAAACAAGAGGATCAAATGACTATAGGAGTTGACACCCCAAACTTAAACTAAACAATGTCCTCATTGTAATGCAAAAGTAAAAAGGATTGAAGAAATGAAAGGAACTTCCCTGGTTTCATTGTGAATCTTCCGTAGTTTATAATTTTTCAGCTCTTTATTCATGCTAAATAAACCTGCATCAAAATCTAAATTATTAAAAATAAAAAAATAAAGATAATAAAATAAATGAAAGAATGAAAGAAAGTTCTATGGTTTGCCTCCCATAAGGGCTGGTTTTAAAGTCTACAGCCAGACTTTTCAATCTTCATCAATTAGGATCTCCAAGAGGAATAAATGCATAGCTCCTCTCCACTTGTTCTCTATAGTAGTGCTTCAATCTCTGACCATTAACTCTAAATATATTCTCTGTCTTGTCCTTCAAGTCTATTGCTCCAAAAGAGAAAACTTTATCAATTGTATAAGGACCTGTCCATCTTGATTTTAACTTTCCCGGGAAGAGTTTGAGTCGTGAATTGAAGAGTAAAACTTGTTGTCCTGGTGCAAACTATCGCCTAAGAATCTGTTTGTCATGCCACTTCTTCGTCCGTTCTTTATAGATCTTTGCATTTTCATATGCATCATTCCGGAATTCATCCATCTCATTTAATTGAAGAAGTTGCTTTTCCTCTGCTGCTTTCAAATCAAAGTTAAACTTTTTTACAGCTCAATAAGCTCTATGCTCCAACTCCACAGGAAGATGACATGCCTTTCTAAAGACTAATCGGTATGGAGACATCCCGATAGGTGTTTCAAAGGCTGTAGGGTATGCCCACAAAGCATCATCAAGCTTCTTCGCCCAATCCTTTCTATTGGTTTTGACCGTCTTCTCAAGGATGTTTTTGATTTCTCTATTTGAAATTTCAGCTTGGCCATTAGTTTGATGATGGTAAGCAAGTGCTATCTTGTGCTTTACACCATATTTAGAAAGAAGATTATCAAACAACTTATTGCAAAGGTGAGTCCCTTCATCACTAATAATAGCTCGTGGAGTGACAAATCTTATGAATATATTCTTGTGTAGAAATTTGA